>OV702288.1:99432946-99465446 GCA_916181665.1 Avena sativa | reverse complement strand
GCTCTGCCCAACACTGGGACTGACTGACTTTATACAGAGATAGAAAAGGCAGCAATCCAAGTTTGAGAAGGCGGTTAAAGACATTCATTGTGGTTGGTCACGTTGGTGAATTAGATGAACAATCGATATTACCATCTTTGACTGTGAAGTCATCCATCCAGACATACTTCTTAGGTTAAATAGCCAAACATCTGAGTGAGTCAGTCTACCAATGCCTTGTGACTCATGACAGTAGTCCACCAGATCCCTAGTTGCAGTTTTTGTCCTTTGTCTGGGTTTATGGGTTAAGAGTCACCGCGGTGGTAAAAGGACAAGTGGAAGATGATCTCCAATTGTTCTCTTTTCTTTTTCGTCGGTGGAAACGTGTTCAAGGTTGGATCGAGAAGACTTTGTCGGTGGGGGGAAAGGAAGTGTATTGATAAAGTGTCTCTTGTCCAAGCACCCCCAGGCGAAGGGGAGACCAGAAAACGCCTTTCGTTTTCCCCCCTTCAGCGGCCCTAGCCGCCTTCCTTAACAAGCCCTCGAGCCTCCTTTGCGCCGCCTTCCTCATAGAAGCCGCTGGGTTGACCCCGAAGGCCGTTAATAACATTGTAATTGCCCCTGCCAGTACCGGAAGTGATAATAAAAGTAGGAATGCAGTCACTAGAACGGACCACACAAAAAGTGGTAATCTATGCATAGTCATTCCAGGTCCACGCATGTTGAAGATAGTTGTTATAAAATTGATAGAACCTAAAATTGATGAAACACCTGATAGATGAAGACTAAAAATGGCTAAATCAACTGCTCCTCTGGTAACCACGTATGTAGGGGTATAATCGGCAATTTGACAGCATAAGCAATAAGGAAGCCAAAATATAAAAGTATTTCCAAGGTTGCTGGGTATGATTGATTAATTAATCTTTCCAAATCTAATCCTGGTTCATTGGAACCATATAAGCCCATACCCAGAACTCCGTCTTGGAGGTCATAGAAAGATACGAAGGGCCTACTCTTTTCATTAAAGCCCTACTCTTAATAATAGTGAAAGCCCCCTTCTCTTACCTACTTTGACTCATATCTTCGGTATACCTCAATACAAGACACTGAGATCTTCAACGAAAGCCCCCCAATTTCATCGACCCTTACTTAATGACTGGTGATGGCGATTTATGCTTTTATTGCCTCCCAGACTTCTCATTCTTACTTAATTAAGCTTAAGATCGGGACAGAATAGTTGGGCACAGGCATTCTCACAGGCTATTGTAAGAGGAGAGAATCGCACCTTTGCTAAAAAAAGTCTTTACAAGTAACAAAAATCCCTCCTATGATTGGCTTTACCTTTTAGAAAGAAGCCCTACACAACAACTGGGACTGAGACTAGCGAACGAGCTTGTAACTCTCACAAGAACTGGCAGGCGTCGAGAACTAGCTCGAAAGGGTCAAAACTTCTATTAGATAGATGGCGGGTTCTTTACTTGAAGACTGGACTTTAGATCCCTTTCTCTATGAAAGTCTAGTTCAAGGCATTTTTGATAACAGCTTCAATATCATTATTCATCCAGTATGATACCTTTCGGAAGCCTTCTACCACAGCCGTAGGGTTCTGGAAAGCATGATAAGAATATGCCTGTGGAGGATGAGGTTGATATTTGTACCAAACTACAATGTCGATTCCGCTAATAACAAGAATACTGAATTGGCAAAACATTTTCCTCCGATGTTGCATCGAATAAGATTTAGTGACTATTTGAACATACGAAGCATCTAATAGCGATTCTGAGAATCAGTTCGGAATGAATGCTATACTTTTTCTTCCCCACTCATCTTATTAAGCCTTTTTATTAGCCCGCTTAGCTTCCGTGCCCAGATAGACTTTGACTATACTCTAAAAGAGAGCTAGATGATCTGTTATCAAGTGAGAAGAAAGGCAGGTCCAGAATGTCGTTGATAGGCCTAAGTCCCTCACAATTCTACTTGATTTGACTGACTTGCTTGTGAGACCAAAGAGGGGGAAAAGATGGATACGATACCTACTACTACCAGGCAAACCCTTCTTTATCTTTAAAGGCACTTAGGAGTAATGTCTGCTAAAGTGATCCACCTCGGACTGCGCTATTCTTCGAATGAACGGGTTTAGCTTGGGACGACTAATGATTCTATTTAATCTCTTTGTGATGGATCGGCAAGTACTCCACGGTCAGCGGCTATCAGCTAACGTTATGGGCCGTTAGTGGTGGTTCATTGCCGCTGTTTGTCCCGCATATCAGACGGAAGATCGGGTTACCAAATTCGAAAGCTTTCGTCTCAATTCATATTTAGCCGCGAGCAATCTACGTTTGTGATCTCGTATATTTCGTCACTTCTCCGACATCTTACTTAGTTTCCCCCTCATCTTTTAGCAAAAAGCCGCTCCACAGTAGTAACTTCTGTATGATGTTTCCTTTAGTTTATCATTTTTTTATTTTTAGCATTTTCAGTTTTCTAGTACTTTTTCGGTTTGTCTTCCCCATTGTAGGAGTTTTAGCCCAACTGGGTAACTCAGGGTTTTTGCTTCTCGGAAGTCTTCCCCCGGGGATTCAAGACCCCCAGGCTCTAGCTCATTTAGCCGGGCTCAACTTCTATCTGAGCCTTTACGAGAAGGATCCAGAAATGATGGATCCTTTTATTTTCCCACCATCAATGGATGGAATGCTTATAGAATGCCCATATTCCCCCCTCTTTTTTCAAGAATGAATGAGCCGCCTTCCATTTCCGTCAAATGACCCGGCTTCCCCTGGCTCTTCCACCATCCGGGCTCCCTTTCCTCCCTATGCTCCCCCGGCGCAGGCCCACCACGCTTCGCGCCTACAGCGTAGAACACATTATGAGAGATGTTGAAGGGGGCTGGTTGCTCCGTTATATGCATGCTAATGGGGCAAGTATGTTTCTCATTGTGGTTCACCTTTTGTTCCGTGCTTCCTCCTCCGGGTCAGCTGTGATTCGAGTCCAGTCCATTCAGTCCATGCACTCCAGTCTATTTACGCCTAAAACACGAGGCAAGGAGATCTATTTACAATAAAAATGACATACAACATAATTGATGTGACCTACCTGTGCGAAGGAAAATAGAGAACCCACTTTCCTTTCCCTATCTCTTGCGGGTGATCCCTCCGAGACCTTCCCATTTAAGCATTGCCCATCGGCTTGAAGAGAAGGTCCTGAAGCCGCTCTAAGTGCATTCGCGGGTGGAGACACATACCTGGGTGTGAAATGAGATTTCTGTTACCGTTTCCCTTTCCTTCTTAAATAGAAGTTGGCCCTGTTCCATCAACATTACCAACAACGGAGTCTTTCGTTTCAAGCTGAGCCTATTTGTGCTAAATTGGTTATAAACCGAGGTCAATCGCTGTACAATTCCGTGGCTACGAAAAAAGATTGGATCAAATATACGTGTCCTAGAAAAGAGGGAGGTCACTCATCTTATTAAGCCTGATTTTTTTTTTGAAACAGATGCATCAGGTGGTTCTGTCCTCATGCAACAAGGCAGACCAATCAAAATTTCAGTAAAACCCTTGGACCCAGAAATGCTGCTATGTCAACTTATGATAAGGAGAAGCTTTAGCGATTTTGGAATCCTTGAAGAGATGGCGCCGCACGAGTGTAGAACCGGAGGAGATGGTGAGTAGGTGGCGGACGTGTGTTAAAAATCAGCTACTTCCTGCCTGTTAATCACCTGGGAAGCGAGTAAGTCACCTAGAAATTTAGCTAGCTCTTGGATATTTGGATCTCGGCAGTGGGGTTGGAGGGAGGGAGGCTGCAAGGAAGTCTCATGCATGAAGCTTTAAAATTGGTAGTGATCGGGAGGCGCGTCAGGGCTCGATCGATCAGGAGGCCATCGATCTTTGTGCCGCCGGCCAGACAAATGCCGCGCCGAGCAATTTATATCACTGTGTTGTGAGAAGAACACGGAAAGAGTCTCCTCTCCTGAGTCTTTTGCCTAACTCGTGCGTGCATGTATGCACTTCTTGGACGATATTATCGGTGCTAGTGCTCTATGCAAGGATCCTCACTTATCTCAGCTTTGCCTTGACCGCTTTGTGTGAGTCATTATCCTATACTACAACTTTTTCACAGCATCTGTCGGGTGGAATTCATCCAACCAGACATGGCTTGACGCGTCGCTGCACGCCATCTGTGGAAGAACACATAACCTTTCGCTCAATACTCAAATCTATAATTGAAGCATCTGAGGCCGCATCAATCGAGGATACACGACAGAAGGAATTGTTAGTTCACCTCACCTTCCCGAAGCGTGGGTTTGCTTTACTAATATTGTTCTCTCTATGTGAACCCCTTCTCTTTCTCGGAAGACTAAGGTGTAGGTAGGGCTAAAAAAAAAAAGTCCAGTCATTGCTTGTCTCTAAAATAGTAGTTCTTTCCATTCTAGATATAGGGAAAAAGTGAGCCTCTTTTCAAGAGACGGCCACTCCGCGTTTTGATCAGCCATTTTGTGTGGGTCAACCTGGATGGAATGCTCCGCCAAAGTAAACCTAAACAATGAATTGAAGGAACGGCATCGATTTCACGTGTTGGTTGCCCAACCCAATAAGTCGTTTTTGAATGATTCGCGTTAGCCAGGAGTTAGTCTATTTCAATGAAGTAACCAACCAAAAGAGAGTGTTAGGTCTGGGCTACAAAATCTTCCTAGAAAAACTGGAAAGAAAAGAACAAGCTGGTAACGAGTTCCGGTAGAAACTAGAGGATTCTTTTCTAGATTGAAATCATTCACTTTTCCTCACGTTGAAATCGTCACAAAGTAATTGGAAGAAGAAGTGCTTGAGAAGCTCATGGATATATTCTATGGTGGCTTCTCCAATAGTTCGAGCCATAGCTTCAAGGCAGGCAAGAAAAGCTGCTCAAAGGGGACGGCAGGATGATCGAGTTCGTGCTCGGGGAGGATGAAATTAGAACCCCTGCCTATCTTAAGAAGTTGACTCAAACCTTTGTGAGTGTGGAATCTATTCTGCCTATTGGCAGATGGCTCTCGATCATCTTTATCTTATTTCAATTCAAGATCCCCATTAGATTAATAATATGAGTGTCAGGCTTGCTGTACTGAATCTCTTTATAGTCTACCTGTCAAGCCCAAGATAAGGTCAGGGTTTATTATTCCACTATGGGTGGAGAAGAGGAATCAAAGACAAATAAATCCAGGAAAGAACAGCGAAGGAAAAGCGCGACTAGCAAAGTCAAGTACCCTAATCCTTTCGAACTTGGGTCCATAAAATAGTGCTATTGTACAACCTGGGGAAGTCAAAGCACATTCTAAGTGGGCCGCATGGGTCGGCCCTTTCACCTCATTCTTTTCCGTTTCCACGCTCTGAAACCGGGTTCTCTCTCATAATCAAGCTGAGGAGCTTAACAACATTGTCCATGAAGAGTTGGGCTACTTTAGTTGCAGTAAAAGGGTGCTTGAAGGGAAGGGAAAAAAATTTGGTATACCTATCCACCACCACAAGAATGACTGAGAATTGCTCAGATTTTGGTAGGCCTTCTATGAAATCCATTGCAATATCTTGCCATGGGCCTTGGCTGTGCTGTGATGAACAATCACTCATTCCAATAACGAGGTCAACTAAAATACCTTCTGGTGCAAGCGGATAGTTATCCAGACCGCTCTCCTTTCTTGCCGCTACTTGCGTTGCGAGCCAATCTTCAAACTGTTACGGAGAAGTCGTTTACTGATTAGCTGCTTGAACGTGGAAATATTTCGGCATATCTGCTCTTAGGTTAGTACGAGAACTCGACTCTACTCGTGCTATAGTCGAGGATGTACTTATACTACCCTAAAGAGGGATCCATTAATGGGGTTCATTTTTCTTAAGGCAATTCTAGGCAAGACCTTGAATCACAGGCGATTCCATGGCTACGCTCGCTTGTTCTTGACTCTGTTGTATGCCTGCCTGACTCTTTTTGTAGTGCTAGCTAAAAAACAAATCGTAGGATTGATTCCTTGTGATCGATGAAATTATGCAGCCGGCAGGAGTTCTTGTAGAACATGTTCCAATCAAACCTCTTTCCCTTCGTCTCCGGTTTTCAATACGAACAAGTGTCATCCTCTTCTCCCATCGTTTGGATGTAGTAGTCTGGTATAAGTTTGTCAATCATTTCCCGGAACCTTTTCTCATCCCTGAGCCACATGGAAGGTTCTTGAACCCTACTGCTGTGGTTGAAGGTTACAAGAAAGTCACCTTCTGGATTACAGAACAAGCTAGGGAATAATTGGGGCTTATGTGGACCCCTTCCCTTTCATTTAAGAAAGAGGTCTTCCTAGCTGACCTTGATCTTCTTTGCGCGAGAAGACCCTTGACTGAGGAGACGTGTTTGGCTTTTAGCGGCTATAAAAAGGAAGGAATGAGGAATAGAAACACGTCTACTATACGAAAATCATCTTCTGAAAATGAGATCAATATGTCTTCTTAAACTACGACTCTTTTATCTCGATCTGACAACTCTCTTACTTCCCCTTACCGAGATACTTTAGACTCCAGCAGATAGCGATAGCGACTCTCACCGCATACGGCTCGCACAAAGACTCCAAAATCCATCCCGAGCTTTTTATTCCACCTCTCCCTCCTCTCCAATCCTCGATCAAACTAGCCTTCCCCAGCAAGAAAACGTATCCGCTTTAGCAACAAAGCGCTCATCCCTTAGTTTCGCGCTAGTAAAAAATCCTTGCTTCTCTTCTGTCTTGGAAAAGTGAGGAAGAGAGGTGGAAAGTGTCAAATCGAGATTGTGTGGGTGTTCAGTCTACCGCTCATGTTCGACGCTATCGAAAATCATGCATTGGATGGATGCCCGGGCATTAAGAAGGAAGGACGCTTTCAGAGGCGAAAGGCCATGGGGAGAGAGCGTCTGTGATCCATGGATCTCCGATCGGGAAACCGTATCCAAGCTCCGTGGCTTGGTTAAAGAAAGGGCAGCAGCCAGTCAGAACCTTCTTCCCTACTCCAAATAGAAACCAAATCCGAATGAACCTAATTCGATTTTATGATCTAGACACTCCCTTCCCCTTGATGGCTCTTCTGACTTATTTAAATGTCAAGTGAATATCCATCAAAGGGTCAGACAACTATGATCTCAAATACAAACTAGAGATATGCAATCAAATCCCAACACAACACAACACAAAGGAAAAGAAATCCACAAACATGTTCCCACTTAAAAGATTATTTTGCTTGATCCAATTTCACAAGGATTCAATCATCAAGTTCACGGACAACTTGATAGGTTTAGGCTCTTTTCATATATCAGATGATCCTTTTGAGAGCTATAATAATAATATAGTAGCTTCCTTATCAACAACTGAGATCAAAAGCTATCATAATAGTGATAATGAGAATCAAACTCAACATACAAACAGCAATGATATACTAGTACTCTTAGGATTACAGAAACCTAAAGGTGGGAGTGATGACGAGAATGGAATATTCGGATTCGTTTGATTTTGATTTTCTTTTTTTTGTTGTGAGAGGTCTGAGTCCAAAATAAGGAAGCAGATGAAACCCAATAGAAAGTACAGGACCGATCTAGCATGAAACGCGATAGAACTGGTTGACCCAATCATGATATTGAAGGATGGGACCTTTTCTCGAAGACCACTAGACGAAAGGGGAGACTCTCCACTATCTTGGATGAGATAAAAGCAATAGACAGTTGCTCCTTCCACTGCCGAAGCGGAGTACCGTGCCATGGCACACTACTAGATAGATTGTATGGCTCCGTTGGTGACTTTCTGATCGCGGGTTTCATTTGAAAAACCCCAACGCCATTCATCTTGCGTCAAATCCGGTCTTTCATGCAAGAGTTTCATTGTTCGTTCGTCGAAAACTTCTTGATGGCACCATCATCTCATTACCTTATTTTTTCCCTTCGACTTCGGCTATGACCAATGCCCCACCTAGCTGAATAGGCGTAACAAAGCTACCTGAAAAAGGCAAGGTGCACCTTAGATTGCCTGCCTCGCAAGCCCCGTAGCCTATCCGTGGTCGGGAAGGCAGGCGAAAAGCGCAAATAAACCTCCCATGTTTTCAAAGCTCTGAATACAGCATACAACTCTTGCTGATATGTACTCCATTTCTTCCTTGCATCACTGAAGAAAGCAATAGGCTTCCGTTCCAGAGATAGGACTGCACCAATGCCAACTCCACTTGCATCACATTCAAGTTCGAAAGTCTTGTCAAAGTTCGGCAACACCAAAATCTGATAGATGCACTTTGATCTTCTTGAAACTAGCTTCAGCATGAGGTGCAGCCGCTGGAGGAGCTGCCAATGTATGCTCCAATGACTCCCGCTGCCCCAGGGGCTAATAGAACCATCCCACCATTCTCTTTCGTAATCCTTGCACAATAGGATACCCACCGTATGCTCACTCTGAAAAGCCTACCAACCTCTTATTTGCTCTAAAATAACTATGACCCGGGTGACTCCATTCTGCTGTGGACGGACGTACCAACTCTGGTATGGAAAATGGAATAGGGGAGTTGCGAAATCGAAGCATTGGGTTGAAGATCAATTCATATCGACAAGACTTTCCATTCATCTTTTTGTTGCTATTTGGATTCCCATACAATGGGTTCCTTTTCCCAAATTTTCCTTTTAGCAATCCTGACATTAGAAGTAGCGCATTTCGTGATTAAATCGCGAATTACAAATAGCTGAAAAAGCTTTATTGCTATCTCTATCCAAAATCTCCGATCGTCTGTGATCCAAACCCTCCTCCGGTTTTGGATATATAGACAGTGCCTGCTCTCAAACCAACCAAGACAGCAGCACCTTTCAAATACCACACATGAGTCACGGGACATGCGAGTTTGATGTATCCCATTTGATATCTTCGTATCCGAGAATCCACAAATTCCACCCCGCATTTTTGGCAAAATCTCTCGTCTTCGTTTTCAGCTCCGCTCGCTCGAGAATTGCCACAAGCGCAAATTCCGCTTTTTATGGGTCCAAAGATTCTTTCGCAAAACAATCCATCTTTTTCTGGTTTATACAGCCAGGGCTCGATGGCGATGTAAGATAGAAAGAATGGGGAGTTAGGGCTTCGGTTTCCTCTGTAGCCAATTCCAATTCCAAATCATTTGCCGACATGCGGACTCACTTCTCTTTTATGGGATGAAAGCCCTTATCCAAGGATTCACCCACGTAAATAGAATCAAGTACAACAAGTCAGGTCAGAGCTTGTGGTAGAAGATTGGGCTCTGCTACGCAGATCCACTCAACTAGGAAAGAAGTACGCATTGCTGACTGACTGTTTGAACGATCCTAGTTACTAGTAGCTAATCAAGTCAGAGTAGGGTGGCCGAGAAGCTTCTTGCCGGTGCCCCCCAAAGCAAAGCACAGACTCTACTCACCCACGCGTTTTCCACCTACGGAGGGAGAAATCATCGAAATATCCTCCTCCCCACCCGAAAACAGGGAAGGACTTATTCTCAACGAAAAAAGTGCTCTCTGAACCGAACGTGAAAGTTGTTTTCCATCAGACGGCTGTTCACGTAACTCCACTCTCGGCTTGGAGATTTACGTTAAACTCCGTCCGACTGATGGCTCACCATTATCTGATCCGACGCAGTACAGACAGTAGGTCGGCAGTTTGGTTTATCTGACGATCTCTTGCCCAGATGGCTTTTCCTAAGAAAGTAAGCCTTTCATGGCTGCCCCCCGGTCAGTTCACTTTGCAGCAGTTCATCGGATTCTTAGATATATTCGAGGTACCTTTTCTCGAGCCGTCCTTTTTTCCGTGCCGCTTCACTAGACTTTCCTGAACCATCCATTTGATCCCCACGGTCGTGACACCACTTTCGAAACAAAAGTTGGCGAAATCCAATGCGGAACCAAGCAGTAAGAGAAATGAATCATGGTAATTATTACTCGAAAACCAAAGTGGAACGGAGAGTCAGTTACAAAGATGGAAGTGAAAGAACAACAGCAATTCGGAACGCAAATTGCGTTTTAATTTTAATGCGTCTCACTATTCGAATGTTTTCGAAGAAATGCCCTTTTTATTTTTTTTGTACCTGCCTACTAAATACTAAACAAATTTAAGAAATGAGAGAAAGTGGAAACTGCCTGGCATGCTTCTTTCTTTCTTTTCGTAAGAACCAGCGTTGAAGAGGAGTGTGATGCCAGGGGAAGTCGACTCGGTTACCGGGTCTGTCCTGTGAGGGATCGTTATCGGCCGGCTTTAAGCAACCTTCACATTTCCTGCTGAGATCCCAAGTCTCCAAGTGGGCCCTCCAAAAGTAGAACGAGAACTTCTTAGAGAGATCATTCTAGACGGGGAAACAAGGCCAACAAACAACTCTTCCTTCGGTTACGGGTACCGCAGACGCACCTCTCCTAACTATGGAGTTAGCAAATCAGAACATTGCCCATACCACCCTCTTGGTTTACTGTCGGTTCGCTATCAGATGGACCCTCTTGGTTCACTGGGCCAGATACCCGCGGTTGGCCTTAGCTTTAGGTTGGCGCTTTCTTTTCAATTAGGGAATCTATCACCCGCTTACAGGGCTAGGGCTCATAAACCCTTTCTTTCATTCAGAAAGGGGTCGGTCACTTTTCCGGGCCGGGATCGAGAAGTGGAAGTCATAAAAAAGAGATGTTTCTCTTCGCACCTCATATCAAGAGGAAATGTAGCTTGTCCTTCAGTCTCACTATTGGAAATTCTAGCTTGATTTTTTTTTCACTGGACCACTTTAAGACAGATCGATCTTAAGAAGATCATTGCCTACTCCTCAGTAGCCCATATGAATTTGGTGACTATTGGTATGTTTAGTCGGGCGGCGGCCGTTAGGTCACCTATTTTGAGTTATGGACACACAAGCAAGGCCAAAACATGTGTGTCGGGCGTGCGACCCATCAACCTACTAGCAATATAGTAGCTTATCGCGGGCTTATAGGCATGGACTAGGGCATGTCAGCTTTAGAACCATTCAAAGAAATGAAAGAAGTAGTAGGCTTTCAAATAGCCTAGATAGGGCTGTACGTGTAAGAGGTGTAGGGCGTAGCGTCAAGTGCACGAGATAGGTAGGTAACAAAGCAAAGCAAGTACTAGTAAGGTAGAAAAAGTCTCAACTCGCGGGTGTGATGGGAGCCAGCGGAAACAGAGAGAGGTACTTCCCACAAGTAAATGAGTAGAAAACTACTAGCTAAATAACTAGCTCCTTTGGTTCGAAAAAGGGTGGATTCGACCTCCTAAAGTGCAACTCCCCTATTCCATTTTCCATACCAGAGTTGGTACGTCCGTCCACACCCTGTAGAAGCATCTCAACCACCTAACTCGAATAATCATATAAAAATAGAAAACATAGTCCATCTATAAGAAGAGGCGTCTACTCCTCCATTCTCTCGCTAAGGCATTGGTTGAAAAGTGCATTTCAGATCGATAAGCTCAGAGTTGGGCCACATTAGAATTCACAATCAAAGGTGTCTCCGCATCCAATCAACACGTAAGTCTCCTACCTAGGAAGGATAGGCTGGTTCGGCCTATGGAAGAAAGTTCGTATCGTATTAGTGCGCTTTAACTCGAAAGCCGTTAGCTACAACCTTTGATCGTGGTTTGGTATCCAAATAGGAAATTCTATCCAGTCCCTCGCTACACTATTTAGACGGATTGAAGCAGTTGGCCTCGTCTACCCGACCAGTCTTCTATACCCCACCCCTTTTTATAAGTTGTGATCTTCAACCCACATCAGGTATTTTACTATCTACTTACTGTAGTATGCTTTTCGATCGCTACCTTTGGTTGACACTGGAGAAGCCCTGGAGGTTATCCCATCTCAGGAGTCGTACTCTGACGTGAGAAAACAACCCATCCGTAATGGAATGGTAGGATGAAAAAAAAAGAAACAATCAAAAGGAAGTGTGGAAAAAATGACATTCTTCATTCGAAACTCATGAATGTCGGGTCGGAGGTTTTTGCCTTGTTATCAAAAAGGGGAGTTGGGTAAAGCAAACTCCCTCCTTGGACGGTTGCAACGAATATTTTCTTTTCTGCAATATGCATTTCATACGCAGAAATAGATGAGGCAGTGAAGTTGGATAACCCCGTTGCCAACAACATTCGATCTTGGTTTCGACAGTGAGCACTTCTGGCTCTTGCCTTGATTGGAACGGCTTTCGAGTAACAAAGCATTAGTACTTTCTCGTAACAAAGGCGATACGGAACTTTGGAGAAAATGGACGCAACTGGTCGGGAAAGCGCGGTAGAGGCAGCCATTCTCTGATTGTTCAGTCGGATTGTTTGAGCGTGTGGAGGCTATGAACAGCGACTTTGGTTCATCTACTTCGGGGCTTATGATATGATATTGGGAGCGGATTGGTTGGAACAACACAGCCCCATGTGGGTTCACTGGAAAAACAAAATCATGAAGTTTGAGCACAAAGGGGAACTCGTATTTAAGGTCAGTTTTGATCAAGAATTGGGAACCAAGAAAGTAGTGGCGCCATCTCTTCAAGGATTCCAAAATCGCTAAAGCTTCTCCTTATCATAAGTTGACATAGCAGCATTTCTGGGTCCAAGGGTTTTACTGAAATTTTGATTGGTCTACCTACCTCAGTCAAGAGGGACACCATGTTCTGGAGCTGGAAAGAGTTGTCTAAGGGTTGGTTCGATTGGACCCAAGGTAAGCAGAATCACAGTTTTCATACTCTGATCTAGATCCCTTTAACAGATTAGCAGCATCTTCGCATTCCGAGCCGAGACTATTATGATTACCTACCGAATTGGAGGAATCTTTCCATTTATTGGGAATTCGTTCGACGACCGTCTGATTCTAATTCACTTCCATCCTTTAGCCATTGTGGGTAGAAGCTAGTCGCCAGAAGCGAAGCGATCTTCCGGGCCGGAAAGGAGGCCTTTTTCTGACGCGCGATGACAGCTTTGCCACCGCCCACTCTATGTGCTCCGATTAGCGTTCCGTCTTTTTTTTCGACAACCTCTCTAAAACGCATACGAGAAAATTGCACTTCACGGCACGGCAAAAAAAAGAGCTTAGCTCGGTTGGGTACGAATCAATGTCTGGAACGATACCTTAAATTATTTCCTATTCCTGTGGGTCGAGTAAAAGATCGTGCATCTGTGGCCGCAACATAATGGCCTACAGGGTCTACACCCAATGCCAACGATTATAGAAAATGATTACAGAAGCTATGGCTCTCCGTTGAAGATAATTCTAGAAAAGACCCGGTAATAATAATGATACGAAAATCAAAAGGAGAAGGAAAAAAAAGGAAAGGCGCGGCACTGGCGTGTAGTAAGGAGAAAGAAGTTTTTCCATCAATCAAAGTAGACTCGTCACTGCAAATAAGCAAGAAAGAAGTTTCTCGAATCAATTTCTCAACTCAACAAATAGTAGAAGCAAACCCGGGCAAGGGATAGTAAGCAGTTTCGTTCAGAATAATACCTGAAATTCAAAGTAGACAGCTGAAGCTACAGCTTCTTCTCGAGCTGCTCTTATTCCACCTGTAGCACCGCTTACGAGAGCAAGCAAGGGTGAATACTTGTGTAACAACGATTTCTAAGGAAGTAGTAGCGGGACAGTCCTTGCAAAACAGAGTCCTAAAAAAGGAAGTGGGTTCACTTAAGATAAGAGCCCAACCGTTCGGCCATTGGTTTCAGCACTGACCGTAAGTAGCCTTCGCCACCTATTCCTGAATTAAGGGAACGCGAGAAATCTTTCTCTATGTCAATTCAAAACAAAACAAACGGACGACTGAATCTAAAGAAATTCTTTTGAGAAGAGCTTGCGCCTATGAAAGACTAGGCTCTCACCTATGTGGAACGGATGCTTTTCTACTTTATCATCATAGACCATCAAATCAAGATAGATAACTATCTATCGGATACCTTACCTATATTTCCTATTTGACCTAAGCCTTCCCTCATCCCGTACAATAAGAAATCCAAAGTATTTTTTTGGTCAGGGTATCGATCGACACGCGGCTTAATCCCGATCACATCCTGAGGCAATAATAGAGCCGCCAGAACGTCGGCCTGCACATGTACAAGCAAAAAGCAAGCGCCCCCTCATAAGAATCAAACCCTAATTACCAACCACCTTCCATAGAGAGTAGACTAGACAAGCGGACGAGTGAAATGGAATAAGGAAGAGAAAATGTAGTGTGATAAGGGAAGATGCAAGTCAATTTTGAGGTTTTCAAGCAAGGGCGCGCAGACAGCTGACTCCTTTTTCAATAGAAAGGAATAGCCAAACCTACCCAGCTGGCTGGTCAATCTCAGTGATCTTATCGGCCGGCAAAGCGGAGACGGACGACCACGGTCCCGACCTTACCAGCACCGTAGGTTTACTAATCAATGAAGCCCCTCAACCTACTATCTTTTCTTACAAACTCAACCAAGCCTAACCAAACCCCATGCTCACGACATGTTCTTGATATTGATTGAGTTGGTAATACTATCAGGTGATCCCTGCTTAGAGACATGACTGCGAGCTGTTTGTTACCTGATTGTCACCGAGCTTGATGCTGCTGGTCTTCCACCTCACCCATAATGTTGAGGAAACTTGACCTAAGCGGAAATGGATTGCGAACCTTCCGAAACCAATATTTGACTGTGTTCAGTGACCCAATATCAATATCAATATATAGTTGTAAATCTTGTTGTCCCTTTCGTCTAGTGGTCTTCGAGAAAAGGTCCCATCCTTCAATATCATGATTGGGAGGTTTTTGAACAGAACTTCGATAGGCGAGAGGTGTAAGCACCGCGAGGTGTGAAGCGATCTCGTACTAAACGAATGGAAATTGACAACAATAAAAAAAACATAACTTAGAAAGAGAGGTTCTGAAAGGTAAAAGGACTGGAAATCCTTGTTTAGCGCCCTGGACTCGAAATCCAATTTGTGCTAGTGGTTCGAATCCACAACAGAACAATGAATGAATGAATGTGGGCGGTCCCCAAGACCTGGCCCCTTCCTTTAGGCAATCCACTCTACTTCGTTGTTTAATCTGCTGCCCATATTGATATTGATTTTGCGGCCTTTGTTCTTGCAGGTATTGGTACGGGTCATGCTGTTGAGTTGGAAGCGGTTGGAACAACATAATTAATAAATTCAGCTTGCATGCTTGTTTCATGACATCTCCTGACAAGTACCAATTTGACCACCTTGGGCATATAAAAATGAGAATCTTATCACACAATTACCATTTTATTGAATTGGAAATCAAATGAACTGAGGATTCATAAAACATCATCTAAACTGCAAATACAAACTACAAGTAGGCAGACACCATAACAATTCAACCGCATTTATTTTCTATGAGCATTTTACAATAACAGATCACTCATACGTTGAGATATCAATTAAGCTACTGGTTCTCTTATATTAGCTTGTTTTCCAGCATAGTGTAACTTGAATTCTGAGACTTATAGCCAATCATAGCGGGCAAAAAGAGAGAGACTGACTAACTACCCGGATCAATGCTGATTGACGACTGAATAAATAGTCGGAAGCAACAACTGCACGAGAGAGAAAGAGCGGATCCAACTAAGGAAATGCAGTTTCTCGGCTGCACCTTGAAGTGCATTTAGTTGTCTAAATTGAGACTCGGGATATTCCCCACTCCATGGCATCTTTCGCTCATCCATTCAGCCCGCCCGCCCAGACGCGGCGCCCTTTCGCATTATCATCTACCGCCCTTTCTTTCCTCCCGTCCCTTCACGCATGAAGATCGTCATATGTATGTTCGACTTCGCCGCTTTGGGTTGTGGGGCTTACTTCCTAGCCCCAGTGGGAGTAGTGACTAGCGTTATAGGTCGTTGGGCGGCCGGAAGGTTGCCATGAGTAAGGTTGGGAGACCGAAGGAAGTTTTCCGTGCACCGGACACGTAGCTTACCGAAGGAACTTCCATTTGGAAAATGGGATTCTGAAATCACTCACGCGTCACTACTCTGACTTGGTCTCACCCTCTGCTTCCTCTGCTGTCGTTTCTTCTGTTTCAGGGTTCAGACTTTCTCTCTCGGCAACGCCTTGAGCTGGTGGCACACCTGACGGCACGGCAGGGGTGACATTGCCCTCCCCTTGAGACGAAGCTTGTCCCCAAGCTTTTGCAGTCGGGTAGCGGGTGCGCAGTACATCATTATCTTCCCAAGTAGCCATTGATGATGGAAGTGAAGACCATTTCACTAAAAGAACGAAAAGCGGAAAGTCTTATGTGTCAAACTATCTATTGATTTGGGATTGCTATGCTTGTGAAAGTAAGCTTTATCGTTTTCGAGTTCTTGCTTGACAACGGCAGCCAGTTGCTGGCTCTGAATAACCAGCCCAGCAAGAAGCTAAATTCTTCCATAACATAACATAACGGGGCGGGGTTGCGCGCGAGCCGAGTGACGTAGGTGCACAAGAGTACTTCGCGCCACAACCATCTCTTTTTTATAGGTTCTACGGACCGATGCCTCCTGCTTCATCTGGTAAAAAAGAGTCATAGATATGCCTGTAATTAGAAGGAAGAACCGCAGGACTGGGTATCCATGCCAGGTGTTATACCGGTAGCTTCAGGTGGTATTCATGTTTGGCATATGCCAGCTCTGACTGAAATCTTTGGGGATGATTCTGTATTACAATTTGGTGGAGGAACTTTAGGACATCCTTGGGGAAATGCACCAATCGAAAAACGATGTTTCCTTGAAAAAGTATAAGAAATAGTAGTAGTAGTCAAAAAGTGCACTTTTTCCATATATTTCGATTTATAGGGATCCCTATCTTTATCTCTATCCACAGAGATACCTATCTATATAGATAGAGATTTGGATCAAAATTGATCTAGACTATCCTCTATCCGGATAGATATGTCCCTCATCGACAAAAAGTACCACTTTGTCACTAGGGGAGACGCACAAAGAGGAATAAGCTACTCGGTCTAGGCAGAAGCACTCTGAACTGAGTTAGTCAACCAATATCGAGACAGTGATAGAACCTGTCCCGATCAAAGGTATTAACACAGAATTTGGGTCAAGGCAACGCTTCCATGAGCTCCGATACCGCTCTAAGATCAAAACAATTTGCTTCAGGTTTCCTATTCCTCTTTCTACTGACCTCCTTGTCAGATCCTGAATTCCCTTTACTTTCTTGCCTTCCTTGACCATGCTTCCATCAGCGCTGAAAAGACAGCATTGAACGAGAAGAGAACTAAGGCAAGGCTGGTGATGTGCCATTGTCATCGTCAAGATCGTCCATCACGACTTCTTTTCTGCATCCGTCAGTTCCAGTTTTCCCAGCATGTTTTATTACTTGCCTCGACCATCCACTTATTTCTGTTTTGAGCTGTGAGGAAGGCCATAGGTGGCTGGAAACAAGTGTTCGTGCCAAGGAGGGGGATAGAGAGGGTTATTTTGGTGATTGGGTCTTTTAGTTACTACTAGAGGTCTAGGTGGTCAGGGGTTTCAAGGCTCAAGCTGGGAAAGAAAGCCAACTCACAATCGCTCTGAAACACCTCGAACAGAGCTAAATGACCCAGAATTGAACGAAAACCTAAAAATCTTTACAAAAGCTTTGGTTGTTTCTCGAGATACCCATTTACTGCTTGCTGAATCTGAACTGAAATAGGGGGATAGGCTCTCGGGCGTCCTACCTTAAGGAAATGAACCGAAAGGTTCCATCCTTTAGTAGACTAAGTTTGAACGAGTCTCCATCTCCGCCTACATGTGAGAGTGGGAGTGGGAGGTCTAGGTTTAGCTCAGAGGAAAGGAGTGAAAGCGCTGTCCCGAGGGGACAAGAGAACATCGTTTTTGAGCGGCTTCTACCTTTTTGATTTGGAACGAACCGCTGCTAAGCATAAACAAAGCCCGAGACTCGAGATGATCGATCTTGAAATGATAAGAGAAGGACCCACCCCTATAAATAAACTATTCCAATGACTTTGTTCGCTTCCCCTGAGGCAACGGCTGTACTCGGCACACATTCCTCTTTCTCTTTCCTGGCCAAACCACCCATAAAAAAGAAGAGAGCTGTAAGAGCGGTAAAAGCAAGCTCGGTCTTAGGTTCACTACAGGTTGATATATCCTTTTCTTTTGAAAGAAAAGTCAATTCGCTCATTTGTTATCGGCTCAGTCTGATGGTCGCAACTGCCACCTGAATTCCATTGCCCCCGCTGCACAAATCGAAATTGCATGAATTCTGAAAAGGCTCTGCGGACCTGAAATGGGATGCTGAGTAGCCTCTGAAAAAACACTGTTGTTTTCTTGGAATTTACATTGGAATCAACCCACTTGGCCCAGGTGTTAAGAGCTCTCCGATAAGCATCATGGGCATTCAGTTCACTGTATACACGGTTGCCCTCTTTAGAGTAATCTTTCCTTTAGGACGTTTTAGGCAAAGAAAAGGGTCCCTCTTTTCCGCTACTTCTCGAGTGACCTCAGTGCGATTTATGTACAGTGATATTTCAGAGTATATTCTAGCCATCACGCCATACCTTCCACAAGTGACAGAAGAAAGCTACGGGCATATACCCCTGCCCCGGAAAATGAACTTGTAAAGATCTTGTCTCTGTCAGTCACAATAGACTTAGGGATACCATGGAGCTTAACAACATTGTCCATGAAGAGTTGGGCTACTTTAGTTGCAGTAAAAGGGTGCTTGAAGGGAAGGAAAAAAAATTTGGTATACCTATCCACCACCACAAGAATGACTGAGAATTGCTCAGATTTTGGTAGGCCTTCTATGAAATCCATTGCAATATCTTGCCATGGGCCTTGAGTGATGGGTAAGGGTTGAAGTAATCCAGGGGGCATAATTAAGTAGATGAGATGCCAAATATAGGCAGGAGTTATTTCGCCAAGCAAAGCTTTGTGTTCTGAAGGTAAAGAAAGACGGTAAAGCTGGCCTTCGACTCGAGAAGGCGCTCCGATGACTCGGCTTCGTTCTCTCAAGAAATGAAGGATTTAGGCCGGGAGAGGTAACTCATCTTTCTCTGAAGGTTACAGTGCAATTATGCAACTGCGTAATCAAACTGCTGGTTGATTACTGGTAGGGCAAAGCTCCATGGGTGGCAGGACACGTACGTGTTCACCGAGGCCATTGGGGATCTGCAGTGCACGAACGAAGACAAGAGCCGGCACGGTTAGAGAGACACTCTCAAGTTATATAAGAGAACCTGAAGATGGAGATATTACTGACCGTGACGTATAAGTCGAATTTGATGAGAGCGTAGGACGTCCAGCAGACGCCGTTGAGGAAGCTCACCAGCGACAGGAAGAAGGGCATGTACTCGACGCTCTTGGTTTGGATCTGCAATCATATCACTCCTCGCTTCAGCCAAGCAAACCCTGTAGAAGCATCTCATATCGATTTTCAGGCATGGAGCATGCGATAGATTGTACACAAGAGGCGGGTAAAGGCCGTTCTTTGTTACTCGAAAGCCTTTGTTTGGATCCCCTACAACCGAACACAGTTGTTTGAAAAACCTTGCGCCATCCTTCGGTAGAGCAAGGCAAGCAAGGACACTGGGCTCAAAGCATTTCCCGACCACGGATAGGTACCATGTGTTACCATTCATTTGTCACTTATTCGATTCTTTTTCGTCTGAGGGAACGTTCGGGCTAACGAAAGATCTAAGAGGGACTCTTACCTCAACAAGAGCTTTTACGCAAGTTATCGACATATAGGAATTCGACTACCTCATCACTGTGTGAAGGAAAAGGTTCAGGAAGCTTGTGATGCTCGGGATGGACTGACTCCATATGCGCGAAAGAACTGAGATCTTCAACGAAAGCCCCCCAATTTCATCGACCCTTACTTAATGACTGGTGATGGCGATTTATGCTGCTGAGTCGTCGGACTTATCCACCTCAGGGATTCGTGGAATTTCCGTTTTTGAATTGCGTTGGGGGAAATCTACCAAAGCTAGGCAGATAGGCACCATCATCAATATGTTGCTGCTATTGAATCCGGTTTTGAATCAAGCAGCAAGAGTCCGACCTCAGGGTCCACCATAGAAAGGCATTCCTCAGTCCCAGAATAGCATGCAGCTCTGCTCCCGAAAAGAGAAAGGAGACTGATCTTGACGTCGGCGTTGGTTTTTCCAACGAAAAACAATATCGTTAGTTGATCGAACTTCCATGACAAAATGCTAGTTTCATAAAAATTCTATATTTTATAGATGATGTAATCCTTAAAATATCTTTATTTTTACTCTTATTGAATAATGGTAATGGTAAAGTATTCTAATTTAAAAAGGATTTCGCGGGCGAATATTTACTCTTTTCTGTCTTATTTGTTAATTTATAACCTTACCAAATAAGAAATTTTTTTTGGTTTGTTCCGCCATCCTACCCAATGAAGTATTAGGATTCTTTTCAAGCCCATCGCAAGGAAAGCGAAAACCTAGATTTGCTTTATCAGGTATCAAACGGGAACTGCGAGCAAATAAAACACCTTTCCAAAGTATTAATACAGTCACATGGATGGTAAATGCATGAATGTGATGGACTAAAAAATCTGCAGTTCCTAATGGAATAGGTAACAAAGCCACTTTGCCGCCTACTGCAACTAACTCGCCACCTCCCCATGTTAAGCTGGTACTTGTTGTTGCACCAGGAGCTGTTACGCCAGGCGCAGTAGCATGGATATTTTGTACCCATTGAGCAAAGAGCGTGATGGCGGGTGCCTGGGGGTTAACTGTGACAAGTCAGAGTTATTCCTTGATGCAGATGGTTATGTTAGTGTCATTCAAGCAGACGAGGGTGAGATTGACGATGATAGAGATTAGAGATTGATTTCTGATTTCTATAAAGGGATAGAACGGATATCTTGATTATTGATTGAGTAATCTATTCATAATAATAATGAGTATCCCTCATCTAGGGAAACCTTAACGTTCTGCACATGGCTTCCTTCGAGATATCTGTTGTCATGTACCCTGAATGGCTGGCACTTCTATGTGTGTTGTGTTGTAAGTGAAGTGTTTTACCCATGACAACTTGTTGGGTCCCTACTTAAAAATAGGATTGTGACTATGAAGTCGAATAGAACTGAAACGAATGTGTTTAGATTCATGATTTGAATTGAGAGTAGATATTTCCATTTCTTATTGTCTTATTGTTTATTTATTTTTTCTATAATGTAGACGGCAAGGATGAGTTGCGACTCAAGGAGCACAGAATGTAAACAGGCAAGTACCCGCTGTTGATGCATCGTCGGAGTAGGAAAGGGAAAGCCCTCGAGCTCGCGCAGCTGTCCCGCGTGCATTGGCTTAAGAAAGGAAGTCGGCACCTTAAATCCGGAATCGAACTGCTTACTTATCTTATCCCACGATATGGGGTCAAATTTAGGAATCCGCTTATGTAATAGAGCCGATCCACTAAGGGATTAAGTAGCGGTGTAGTATCAGATCCCAAAGATAGTAAGTTCTTTTTTCTTTCTTATGTAAAAAAGTCTTTTTCAAGGATTCTATAGAGATTTCATATATGAAACCGCAAACAGAACAAGGCACAGACAGGTTTAGAAAAAAAGGGGGTACAAAGATACCGCTAGCCTGTTCATATTCTGCCTGTTTGGAATAGATTCCCCAAGTGGTAACAAAGTCTCTCTCGCCTGGTGGATAAGGCACCGCATCCCTAACCCCACAGCACCCAAGGGCTGATCGTTTAACGGCAGGCACCAGCGAGATCCAGCTAAGGTAAGGAACTTCGTGTCGCGGCTGCTCCACTCCGTTGCGGTCTTTTGAACTGAACTTCGTTGCCTTCCCGCGCGGGAAACGAATGGGCGCTGTGTCGTGGGTCAGTTTTGGGGCGGGGGGCAGAGAGAGACCAGAAGAATGATTCATTTGGATCGACGAGCCATTTCGCGAATCAATAGAATGTCTCTCTATCCATATCTATTCTATCTTTGGCCATAAAAAAAAGAAGTCTTTTTTTTATGGCATGCGGGATGATCGCGCCTAGTAGCCACATATCAGCTGCGCTCAATATGCGGGATTTCCGTTGGATCAGATCTTTGCATTTGGACCTAGCGAAAAGGACTCTAAGCCTTCGCGCAAACAAGCAAAGTAGAAGCAAGACGAGGAAGCGGAGCTGTCGTAGAAGCAGTAGCTTCCCCCGACAATATACAATACAACAGTAGCGACCATGAATCAAAAAGCCCCTAGTTTAACGAGTTCGCTGCTTTCCCCAGGCCGGAGAAGGGCAACTACTTATTGATTGATCGCCTTTCTTTGATATGTGTTCAATTTAGTACAATTCAAACTACAACTAGATCAAAGCGGAAGGGCCACTCACTATAGAAGCTATAACTAGCCTAGCCCTAGCCAATAGTTTAGTAGTCGGCCAAACCCCCATGCTCACGACATGTTCTTGATATTGATTGAGTTGGAGGGAGTCAGAGACTACCACGGAATCCTTCCATAGTCACCCCGGTGACCTTCGTCACCAAAGCGTCACGACAGTTTCCATTCGGCAGGGACTCCAGTGGGGATCAGTCGGAGCACGTAGGAATGCCGACCACTACATAAGCCGCTGGCGGAGAAAGCTCGAAGAGCTTCCCTTCATTCGCTTCGCGGGAGTCGCACACAGCACATAGCTGGAAGTCAGAGGGCCCGTACTACCTGCCTAACCCTTCGCTCCGAGGGACCGTAGAACGGAAAGCGCCTTCTAAACAACTCGGCAGAAGGGAAGGGGCCTATGTATTTGCATGACCCTTGCGGATTTGACCCTACCTACACCCGGAGCCAATCCCCTAGCGGTCCTGCCACCACGCCGCAGAACAGGAGCTCGTGTGGAACCTTGGATTTCTGGCGTAACAGCGGTGGAGGGTATCAAAATATTACGGCCGCATAACATAGGGGCCTACGCTAAGGTCGGCCAAAATATGGACACCCGAAGGGCCCGGCGCGCACAATCCTATCCTATCCGAGCCCGTCATTGCATGCACTTCGGACAGCCGTCCGTAGCATCAGTGGAAAGAACAAAAAATGTGCGGAAAGTCCTTGGGCTGTTGAACAGAATCCAACCACACTAGAATGGTTGGTACAAAGCCCTCCAGCCTTTCATACTTTTGGAGAACTTCCTGCGGTAAAAGAGACAAAAATAAGCTAGACGCTTCTAACCCTCCCTTTCTTGATTCTAATGAGTTTGATCTTATTATTCATGAATCAAAGCTTTGATTATTTTATTGGGCTTTGTATTATTCATGAATCAAATGGATTATTGGGCCTAGAAAAGGTCTAGACTCCGTATTTTTGATTCAGATTTTCTATTGTGTGAAGAACTAGACTCCGAGACAGACGGAATCTAAGATAAGAACCTAACAGAAGTTTTGCGACTCCTTCATGGAAGAATATAGGTCTTAGTAAGGCCTATGTCAGTTCGAACCTGTTATGCCGTATGGTCTTACTGGCGCACCTGCTACCTTTCAGAGTACAATGAACAGCATTCTGGCTCCATACTTGCGCGAATTTGTCTTGGTCTTCGTCGATGATATTTTTATATACAGCGCTACTCCGTCAGATCATCTTAAGCATCCTTCCTATTCCAGAGCTAGCCCAAATGGCCTATGATTTTGTATATAAAGTTGACTCCTCTTCGACTGAGATTATACCTCTAACTGACCTAGTCTTTGATACTCATACTCTTGACTCCTCTACTTCAGATAACTATGCTCGTTCCATTCTAGAAAATACTTATAATACTACGTTCCCCCAACGATGTGGTTCCCTATCTCTTGTGGTACGGTACGGAAAAAGAAAACCGCGCTTTTTCTTTAGATAATTGAGCTTCTAATGGGCTTTCCCTGCCAGGAGACCAGCATTACCTGTAAAGGGTTCTTTGGGCGAAGCCACTAAACCACTATTATTTATAGGGGATCCAGGATTTTTTCTTCGAAGTGGCATAGCTTTTTTCTAGAGGATAGCATTGGCTGTCTTGCCTTCTGGATCCTCTGATCTTTAGCTTGAATGGTCGTGTTTTTATATAATTAGGTCTTTCTTCTGAGCTCTTCTATTTACGGTACGGAAAAAGAAAACCTATCACTCTCAAAGAATGGGTAAAAAGAATTCAAGCTAGGGGAGCCAACACTCTCTAACTACCTATACTACGCCCCCATTGATTGGAAACCCTCGGGGGAAATGATCCCATAAACAAAGGAATTATACAGTACGAAATCCAATCTGATTCAAATATGGAATATCTCTCCTTGTCGGGACAATTTGAGCAGAAAGCCCATATCTATTATCTTTTTTATCGAATTAGTCTGTCACGCCAGAAGTCGCGGGTTCGAACCCCGTTTTCCCCGCCCGATCTTCCTCTTCCTGCCCGACTCATTTTGTCCCCGCTTGAGCTACCATACTTTGTTGGATTTACGACAGACCCCCCTCCTTCCATTCTTTGGTTGGTTTTCCAGGCGCCTTTGTCGGCATGCATATTGGCTTCTCGGAAATTCATTCTTCTAAACAGCACCTATATCCAACTTGAGGTATTCCATTGTTTATAGTATAATAAGCAGGTTTAAGCCATGGGTTCGCTTCATTGTTTCTTCCTATTTTGAGGTAGAGCATGACGTGGGACCACCGATCTCCTGGGGTCTGTATGCTTGCAGAAATAGCTGCCCTTCATCATACCCGTCTTAGCCGGTCGGAGAGACCCATGAGACTTTCTTTTCTCCCGGCAGGCTCTAGGTCTTATTCTTATTGTGCGCCTTGTGAGCACGTTTGGATCCGCGAAGGCAATCGCTCGGATCTTCCCCTAACCCAACCCGGGAACGGACACGAGAAATATATTAAACCAACCCCAATCCTTTTACCAATTAACATCCTAGAGGATTTCACAAAACCATTATCGCTTAGCTTTCGACTTTTCGGGAATATATTAGCGGATGAATTAGTCGTTGTTGTTCTTGTTTCTTTAGTCCCCTTAGTAGTCCCTATACATGTCATGTTTCTTGGATTATTTACAAGCGGTATTCAAGCTCTTATTTTTGCAACATTAGCCGCAGCCTATATAGGTGAATCCATGGAGGGTCATCATTGAATTGACTAGTTTTGGAAATAGTATTTTTTTTTTCAGCTTAGCTCAATTCATGCGTGGTTCCAGATAATCCGCTTGGTTGCAAAAAAAATAGGCAGAACCCCGGGTTAAATAAAGTAGTAAAGGAGCCCAATCAAAGAGGGGCTTCTCCGCCACCATAACCAACTAGCTACGTAGATGAATTATCCTTGCGTTCAGCTAGCAAACCCATCCACTAGAGCTTGAACCCATGCTTGCTCAAACCATCTGTTTTCTCTTCTAACGAGCATGGCTTCCCTGTCACCTACACTAGAGACGTCTCAACAGTTTAGTTTATTCATAAGCCTAGTACACAAGGAGGGTTTTAGCACGCACTAGCTGTCCTAAGGTAGCGAAATTCCTTGTCGCATAAGTAGCGACCTGCACGAATGGTGTAACGACTGCCCCGCTGTCTCCGACATGGACCCGGTGAAATTGAATTCTCCGTGAAGATGCGGAGTACCAACGGCTAGACGGTAAGACCCCGTGCACCTTGACTCGCCTTTCTTTGATATGTGTTCAATTTAGTACAATACAAACTACAACTAGATCAAAGCGGAAGGGCCACTCACTATAGAAGCTATAACTAGCCTAGCCCTAGCCAATAGTTTAGTAGTCGGCCAAACCCCCATGCTCACGACATGTTCTTGATATTGATGGAGTTGGAGGGAGTCAGAGACGGACCAATTGGTCAAAAATGGGTTTGTGCCGCAGGTGTTGAACGATCTACTCTACACAGGTGTGGGCTTACAGGGCTAGGGCTCATAAACCCTTTCTTTCATTCAGAAAGGGGTCGGTCACTTTTCCGGGCCGGGATCGAGAAGTGGAAGTCATAAAAAAGAGATGTTTCTCTTCGCACCTCATATCAAAAGGAAGTAAGAACAAAAGCATTGGCTTGACCCATAGCCCCGTGCAAAGAAGATAAATGTTCTGACTTATCTGTGTTGATTTATGCCCGGCTAGGTCAGCAGCAGGCTCAAAGTTTAGGTATCCAGCGCCGGTTGTACCAATCGTTGACAATCTGCTTCTTGCTCGGTGACAAGCTCCTCGGGGTCACCCACCTTCCAGTATGCTAAGTTGCTAAAACAAACGGAGGGGAGGATCGACCCGTTCAGTAGAATTCCGAAGAAAGACTGTTGGCAGCAGGTGGAGACATTTCTTTGGCCCCCTTCCAAATAAATGCGGACAAGTGGTTACTCCCGATCCGAAGCACCCCTTTTCCATTCATAGAGAGATCCAATCGTCAAAATCAATAAAAAGGCCATCATGGACCAAGATCCAAACAGGTACTGGACAAGCTCTAGGGGAATAATCTCTTTCTTATTTATTTCTTATTTCTTTCCCATGACGACTAGGAACGGGCAAATCAAGAATTTCACTTCGAATTCCGGACCTCAACATCCTGCTGCTCATGGTGTTTCACGGACCAATCCACTTCACTTCGGAGGACATAACAGCTTAAGAAGAAATCGAGATCAGGCCCGTGGAAAGCACACACACACACGCCTGGGGAATGAATCCACTTTTTCATTCATGGAACTACTATCGAAATTATTCGGACCATATTTCCAAGTGTCATTCTTTTGTTCATTGCTATACCATCGTTTGCTCTGTTATACTCAATGGACGGGGTATTAGTAGATCCAGCCATTACTATCAAAGCTATTGGACATCAATGGTATCGGAGTGCGCCCACTTCCACTGATTTCTTGCGGGAAGGTTCTATAAGGGAAGAAGAATCAGAGCTGTGACCCGTCTTGTGTTGGAAAGGAGAGAATTTGAATAAAGTAACTCTAGGAAACTCTTATTGGACGAGAGAGAGTCAATATGATATTGGCGTGGGTTCTACCAACGAAACGCAGAAGTTTTGCGCTAGAGCCTGCCGGGAGAAAAGAAAGTCTCATGGGTCTCTCCGACTCTGATTAGTGACATAGAGAAGAAGAGAAGATTTTTTCCATTTTAGCAGATAAGATAGCAGCAGAAGACATTTTCTCCATTCCTGCTTTCCCTCTTAGATCTTTCGTTAGCCCGAACGTTCCCTCAGACGAAAAAGAATCGAATAAGTGACAAATGAATGGTAGGAAAACCAGCTATATCCGATCTTGGTTGGCCTTTCACCCCTAGCCGCTGAGATTTGAACAGCTGTGTTAGTAGGAAGATTCCAGTCAGATGAGTTGTCAACATGTCCTGTTTTGCTATTCTAACTGACCATATAGTAATGATCGCTTAGCATGTCACCTGAGAGGCTGGTTATTCAGAGCCAGCAACTGGCTGCCGGATTTCGTCCCGTCCGTACCGAAGGAGCAACCCCCTTTTTCACCTTAAATTGGTCCAAATACGCAGAATTTCTGACTTTTCGCGGAGGACTCGAGAGTGAGGAATAGAAATCCTACAATCAACTTCCCACTTTTGATGTCCCGTTTGACGATTCTGCTGCGTCTTTAGAAAAAGAAAAAGGAGAAGGACAGGGGTCGCTACTCTATTCCTGGAATCGTTGATCAGAATTCGACCTGCTCCTCGAAGCAAGGAAGGGAATGAAGATGGCATTGAATGCCCTTTCCGCAAGAAGGATAGGAGTTGGCTTACCGCATCTACCTTCTCATCGCGGGATAAGGGCTGGGGCGTTCACTTAAGTACTAAAGCTGCTGGAGAAAAAACTTCGTTGATTCCCCACGAAGGAATCGGAATATCGCTACTTCCCCTTACTGCCCTAAGCGGGCTCCGCGCTCGTTATCCTGACTGTTCTCTCTGCTGGGCCCTTTCCTATTGCTCTAACCATAAGCTATGGCAATTCCAGCTCGCACCCACTCTGGCCCGCCCAGCGAGGCCTGAGTGAGCTCAGTGGTCAGCCCCTGACGTTAGGGGTCTTTCGCTTTTGCCGGATCTATAGAGATATTACGAGTCCTCCGTCCCAGATTCCCTCGCCGCGGCCATCTGGTTCACCGGTACTACCAAAAAGTCTCATGCTTACGTTACTGCAAATTGAGCAATACAATAACGCTATATAATCAAATATGAGAAGCATTTTCTAACACCCACAAGCTTTGTACCCTGTTTCCACGACCTGTTTGCTTCCCAGGTTTCCTTATCAGCTTTCCTCTTCTTGCAATTGCGGTTCGAATCTATCCGATCTTTATCTTTTTGCTCAAAGAACGAATAAAACCCCTTGTCGAAGCCCTTTATGATAAGCTTCCCTGGATCTGGGTCCAAACATAGGATTTTCGGCATATACTCTTCCAGAGTAGCTTTCCCTTTCCGTGCGCAGAGGGGATAGATTAAGTATTCATCTGCTGGTAGAAGGCTTGAAGGTTTAGCGTAACCCAGAATAACCTGTTGGAGGAATAACCGCTGTTAGGTGCCTAGCCTTTAATGCTTGCAAAGTCGCTAGGCGGGGTGATAAGATGAAAAAGGTAGTTATATGCATCTCAATAGGCCTACTTGCCTTAAAACTAGACCCCCTGGGGAAAAGCCCACTCCGTCCGTAAGACAAACTAGGGGGCATAAGCTACCAAACCCCTGGCTAAGAATCTCTCTCATACCGAGCAATCATTCCGTCTGGCCTTTGTTACTCGAAAGCCGTTTGCTGGGTTACTCGAAAAAGAGCAACAGCACCAGATGAGCTTTTTTCTTTTACTCCTATTTACTTCCTTATTTATGCTTCAGGATACAACGGTTGGTACACCAGTTCCAGGCAAAACCTCCCCTTTTAGTGTTCTTTTGCTTGAGACTTTCTTCCATTATTCAAACAAACCCTTCGATGACTTATCGGCTGCCTTGCTTGAGGAAGAGTGTCACTAAAATGGAGACGAACCGGAATCACGTCCGATCTTGTTTCTTGATTTAGTAAAAAAGGGATATATGAAGTTCGTTCTCTTCCTCTGTGCATCTCCCTTATGGGTCGTGCAGAAAGGATGGCTTCACGCAAGAATCTTGATGAACCAGGTATGTCTTCTACTAACAGATATGCTATTTGCAATTCCATTGATTCTGCTAGTCTAGTCAAATCTGCTGTAGATAGTGGTCTAGTGTTGGGCAGTACACAGGAGGAAATTGACAGGTCTATAAATTCTATTAAAACAAGAGAACTTGCTCAAGCATTGCTTTATGAAGCTGCTCAGAAAAAGAAGTTAGCTGCTCATGAGAAGGAGCAGTCTTCCAGTGTCGAGTTAAGCTCTGATTCAGAGAATGAGGATATTACTCAGATTGTTGAAGAGTTAGATAATCACAGAATCGTATTCGACCGCCTAAGGCAACATGCACTCAAGTTAAACCCGTTGAAGTGCCGCAAGTGACTCTAATTTGAATTCACTAGTCGTGTTGAGTTTTATATATTTCAATATAACAAATCTGCCAATCCCGATATTCCCACATTTCATTCTGGTCCAGTGTCCATTCCTGAATGTTTGCAGCCAGTTTTGAATGCTTAGTAGCCTCAGCTTTAGCTTCCAGTTTTCTTGCAAGAGAAATTCTTTCTTCATTTTGCTCCCTTTCACTTGGCTGACCAATTTCTTGATCAATTCTTTTTGCTCACCATCAAAGTCCCCCATATAGCTGAGAATTTCCGAGCAATTGGAAGCCGCTTTCGATGACGAGGCCGATAAATTGATATTACGCGATCGTTACTGTCCATCTTTTTCAGCTCTGCTCCCGAAAAGAAAAGGAGACTGAGATAGGGGTCGGCGTTGGTTTTTCCAATGAAAGCCTGATTTTGAGAACGTAAACATGAACGGAAGGACACCCACACTCGATGAAATGGATCGACTGTTGACAGAATAAGACATGACAGAATTATACTGAATGAAATGGATCGTATTATTTCTTCTTTGTATTTGAGTGATTTTCATTTGTTATTCTCCCCCTCTTCTAAAGAAATAAGAGAAACACGAACTATCTGGATAATACCCCGTTACCACACAAATACTTCCACCAACTATCAAGCCTATACCTGTTACTACAAGCCGCTAGATTAGCGGCGCATAAACCATGTTCGTCAACCAAGTTTGTTCAGTGGTCGTAACGTAATTGGTTAGTGGGGAAAAACCGGGCCGGGACTCAAAGATTTTCTTTCTTTGTGTATCTTCAGGCTGTATTGGAGAGCGCAGGAGCCGCTGAATTACACACACAACCTCTTCTCTTTCCGACCAGGCCAGGCCGAATCGGGCCACCACTTGGGATGGGAATGGCTCAGCCCACATGCATCATTTGATGAAAGCACTCCAGTCCAGTCGCCTCCGATCAGTGGCTTGAAAATCGGCACTTCTCCAAATCCAGAAGACAGACGGAATTCTAGGATTATCCTTTTGGGCAAAGACCCAATAGAAAGTACAGGACCGATCTAGCATGAAACGCGATAGAACTGGTTGACCCAATCATGATATTGAAGGATGGGACCTTTTCTCGAAGCATAGCTCGTTTTTTGTAACCTTCCTGCTAAACCAACTCAACGCTTAAAGCCTTCATCGACAAAGTCTTGCTCTCCTTCTTTTCTGAAAAGTGCATCTGTACCGAGCGATCTACACAAACTAGAATAGGATTTCAAAGGAGAAATTCCTCGATTGGGTAAATTCTTGATACACCGGCTGTTTCTCACTCCAGCCTCTTACGCTGATCCAGTGCCATTGCTAATTATGTTTCAGTCGTGTTGGTCTTTAGGACAAAGCCAGCTGTCTCTTTACTTTGTTTCTTGCTCAGTCACAGTTGTGGCTTTAAATTACTACCTACGATGTTTTTCCTTCTTTTGGCTGTGCTGTGATGAACAATCACTCATTCCAATAACGAGGTCAACTAAAATACCTTCTGGTGCAAGCGGATAGTTATCCAGACCGTCACAAGGCCTAAACCTTCCTGTAATCCCTGGAGCTTCGTCAGAGCCTTTTCCTTCCCCACAGGCCAGAGCTCAATTTACCTTCGCCACAGCTCTAAAATAAGGAGAATCAGCTCAAGAAGGTGAACCACAATGAGAAACATACTTGCCCCATTAGCATGCATATAACGGAGCAACCAGCCCCCTTCAACATCTCTCATAATGTGTTCTACGCTGTTGAAAGCTAGATCCACATGAGGTGTGTGATGCATAGCTAAAAAAACGCCAGTCACTATCTGAATGACTAAACAAATACCTGCTAACGAACCGAACCCCCACCAATAACTAAGATTGCTCGGGGTTGGATCAAGATCAGTCTCCTTTCTCTTTTAGGGAGCAGAGCTGAAAAAGATGGAGTTACCGTACGAAATGAACAACCAATTAGCATTAGTAGCACAACAAGTGGGGGGCCCCCATTCTAGGGTTTGGGATTTTAGCCAGCGTGGGTTGGATCCTCGAAAGGTTTTCGAACTTCTACCTAATCGGCCAGTGCCCGACTGGATTGCCAGAACTTCTGATTACGGGATTGAAGCCCCCAACTGGGTTACCAACCCCGGGGTTCCACTGCCCGAGCCGCTTGCCAGCCTTTTCAGATTTTATGGCATTTCGCTTTGAAAGTCAAGAGAATTCCTTGTGTGACCCGACGGAGAGGAATAAAGAAGTCTATAGAATCAGGCTCCGTAATCAAGTGCTCGCTGTGAGAAGAAGATCTACAGGCATGTACCCATTTGTCCCTGCAAAAAAAGTGTGAACCCGAGTGAGTATGGACCATACGCTCATCTTTCTTCTCAATCTACACCTCGTTCCGCGAGAGACCTATCCTCGTTTCGAAATAAAGGACCGGGATCGATCCCGGATAAGCGAGTCAGTGTAGGGACAGAGGCTGATGATTCTAAAGGTGATTTCTAACTACAAGATGACTTTCTTTATTTGAAAACGGAATCTGTGCAGACCAGGCCGCCGGGGTTGTCAGCGCAGAGCAGTTCTTCAAGGATCGCCTCTCCCGCGCGGTCTGTCTCCCAGGCTGCTTCAACGGCGTCCAGAAGGTCGAGGCACTTCCAGACGTCACGAGCTCGTCAGCAGCCAAACCACATGTGCCTCTCTTTTGGTTGGTTACTTCATTGAAATAGACTAACTCCTGGCTAACGCGAATCATTCAAAAACGACTTATTGGGTTGGGCAACCAACACGTGAAATCGATGCCGAGTTTCGATAACTTCTTCTACTTTCATTTCCTCCGTCTTCCAAATCGCAGAGTGAATTCAAAAGCCTAGGTGTTATTACTTAGCTCTCTACGGCGCTCTTGAATTTCATTTTGCAGTTGGGACCAATCCAACTTATTGTCTACTTTACTCTATGCAAGGATCCTCACTTATCTCAGCTTTGCCTTGACCGCTTTGTGTGAGTCAGAGGTTTTTTCTTTCCGAGTTGCGTGCTACTTCTTCCGATGAAAAGTAACGAATTGATCGATTTGCGGTAACAGCAAGGATCGATATATGGTAGTCCTCTGGTAGGAAGAAGAGTTGGATGGCTAGTTAAGCGGGGAAGCTCAAAGCTGTAAGACCTCAGATGCTAGGGCACACCCTTTCTTTAAACCACCCGGAGATCATCCATCTATGTCATGA